>JAENHJ010000114.1:0-20007 GCA_025330945.1 Mucuna pruriens | reverse complement strand
AAACAACAAGAGAAAGTACGGTGAGAAATCGATTCAATCATATATAAAGGCAGATAATGCCCAAAATCCCACTCATTATCGTACTCAATTACTAACAAATTAACGATGCTCATATATCAATCACATATCATTCATTCAAAATCAATCACAATTCATTCATGTTTACAAAATGCACACGCTGACAATGCATATGCTCGTACACACCTAAGAGTCTCGAAGCCTAACTCCACACCATGGGCGAACCTCCTCAATCCCCTTAGTTATCACTAATGATAGCCACACCGTTAAACAAACACCAGATGGGCCGATGTGTCATATAGTTAAACACCACCTATGGCCCATGCGAAGACATTCCACACAACCGTTAAACACCACCTATGGCCGGCGTGCAACATGGTTAAACACCACCTGTGGCCCATGCATATGATTGTCCCCCATCAATAGTCCCCACTGTTAAAAACCACATATGCCCAGGATATTATACCCACGTCTGGCTTCTCATGCATCTCATGCCTCTCATCTCCATGCTCAATGCATTCTCATCCACAATCTTATTCTCATGATTTATTTATACATCATTCGCACAGTCCACAATCATACCCAACCATATTAATTTAACCATCATTATTATAAATCAATCATCAGAAAGCACAGAAACGCACATAAAACACCATTGAATTTCTACCAGTTTCATCATTGCACACAAGAGCCTCAAATCATGAACAACCATAAACAACACAAGAATCAAGTAATTAGGGCAATTAATCATACAGTTTCCCAACAAAAATCACATTAGGACAAGACGTTAATCAGACCACAGAGCATATTGACAAATTTTTTTCCGATTAAAAATGTTTTAAAACATAATAATCAAATGAAATTGAGAATTTAGATCCTAGGGGACTTAGGATTGCCTCACTACCCGCATACTCCCACATTCATATATGACCAAACCCATCTCCCCGTACCTTAGATGCGAAGAATAGTGATGATCCGATGCTTACTCTAGGACGGTCTGAACACCCTAGCTCTTCTTCCTTGCAGGTCGGCGTTCTCTCTCCTCTAGGTCTGGCTGTCTGACGCATCAAACACCAATTAGGGTAAACTGATTACCCCTTGCCTAATATTCTAGTTGGGTCGGGTCAACCCCGACCCGCCTGTCAGCCTCCCCCGTTAATTCAATTAATTAAATTAATAAATGAAAATAATTTAGATAAAGTCTCATTAGTTTATAAAATCATTAACCCCTTTATTAAAATAAAATTGATAATAATAATAATAATGTAATTAATTTCTAAAAATAATTAAATAAATTTTAGGATGTTACAATTCTTCCCTCCTAAAAGAAAATTCGTCCTCGAATTTACATAGAGTAAGTACTTCCCATACCCTTACAATTGCCCTCCCCTTACTCATTTAGTGTTTCTAACGACAGTCCTTACTCGATTTGCATTGGCTAAATAATAATCTCACCTCTCTAAACCAGTTAACCTTAAATCTTTCACAATTTCTAGTATCAATTCTCATACCTAGTCTTCTTTTAATCTTCAAACAAGTTAGTTCGATTACTTGCCAGAATAACAATGTACGTCTAGAGTTGAAACATGTGCAATTATTGTGTACATGGCACGGGTGAAGTGGTAGACTGAACCCAATCCAATTAGATTCCTTGAGCTTAACAAAATCTTTCCCCCAAGTTCTAAAATAACTCTAGGATTCCAATCTGTCAACCAAATAGGTGCTCACACTTATCCACTCTTCCCATGATAAGCTGCCAAAACATCTTCCAAAGATCCTCATGCATCTATACCACCTCGATTCGATATTAAATCTACTATACGATCCTCTTCTAAGACTTACTAAGTACATAACTCCATTTCTAAATTACTTAATGCCATCTAGAAAATCATATTCCCTTGTTTTATGGTTTCTCTTCTATCCATTAAAATGGGTGCTCTAACTAGTTAAGAGATCATGCCCTCTAATCACACGAAAGGATGCAAAAGGATTTCCTATTTACGACATATTCTACTGTCTTGATTCTACCTAGTGATGGCTTCCTAAAACCTTGGTCATTTGGAAATTCCAATCACCTCATCTATTTTAGGTTCCTCTCCTACTAGTTGAATTTTCACTTAGTGTTTCTACGTCATCGAGAATATCAATTTAAAATCATGCAAGTGGTGTCTTCGAATCTTAAGAGTAGTCATTACTGCTACTACCTCCAAGCTAGGGGTCACATAATTTGTCTTACAACTCCCAGTTGTCTGTAAGATTAAAATACATCCTCACTATCTAGTAACAACACTCTTCTCGATAACTAAGGTAAGGTATTACTAAGGTTGGCACGCTATATAATGCTTCTCCAAGACATTAGGAACTAATTCCAAATTATCAATCCACCTAAACCTTGCTCCCTTCCTAGATTCTTGAGTTAAAGACTATGCTAACTTAAGGAATACGTCTAGGAATTCACCACGGTATTTTCCAATCCCAGGAAAATTTATAATCTTACTCACTAATGCAAGGTTTTTAACTTAAGAGAAACTCCTACCTTAGAAGGCTGACTATTAGGTTCTCACACTAAAGATCACATAACTTAAAGAACTCATATCTTCCATTTAACTTTTATTAAACATTTATACCATGACTCATCTTAATAGTACGAACTAATATCCTTAGGTGCTACTCAAGCTTTTCTCAAACTAAACAATCATTAACAAAACTGCTATGTCTCTTTCCATTTAGGCCACCACAATATCAAGAAGAGTTAAAAGAAATGCCTCAATAGCTCCCACCAAAAGAGTTCCTCTGTTTTCAAATGAAGTCAATGGGAAAGCAAAATTGTCAAAGCAAGAGGTAAGGTTTCTAAATGCACAATGGTACACAAATATCGTACCTTTCTTACTAGCCTTGATTCTATGAAATTTAAAGCAATGATTGTTATTGCATAAAATGTTTGATAGAGAAATCTAACTAGTTGTACTACTTCTCTCGAATTTTCATCGTTGAGCTCTTCATTCTTGCATAAATGGCTCCACCTTTTGTGGTTCACCCTACAACAACTTTATTGAGTTTTTTAATAGTGAAAATGATACCCTAATAGCAACCCTTCTGCTTCCAATTGTTCCCTTTATCCTCCATCTAACCATAGAATAATAACCAACGAAATCACCCTAGAAAATGTTGTCACCCAACTTATTCATCTATTAAAAAGAACCGTTGTTGCATGTCACCTTCTGTATCCATTGATGGGTTCTCCCCAAATACCATCAATGGGTGAAAGCAATGGTTCCCATGAAGATAAGAGAATCATGGCCATAAATCCTTGTAGTGAGATAAAGGGAAGAAATTCTGTTTCTTTTGACACTTCAAGAACTTTAAAGCTTTCTGGTCTCCAAATCTTAAGAATGAACACTACAGCCGCCAACTCAAGATCATGGATAGGGTAATTCCTCTCGTGGATTAGAAGCATAAGATACCACTCTACCTTCTTGCGTCAGCACTCCACCTATAAACATCCTAGAAGTATCACAATATACTACAAAAGGTTCACTAAGGTTTGACAATACTAAAACTGGTGCACTAGTCAACTTGTCCTTAAGTGTTTGGAAGCTATACCCACACTAACTATTCTACCCAAAACAACTCTCTTCCTAACCAACTCCATCAAGGTCAAGCTAACTTAGATAAACCTTCTCTAATGACCAACTAGTCCAAGAAAACTTCTATGCTCACTCACCGATTAAGGGATCTCCCACTTAAGAACAACTTCTGCCTCAGAATGATCTACCCCTATACTTCTTCTAGAGATTACATGACCTAGAGAACTCACTTCTTCTAACCAAAGGTCACACTCAAATAATTTAGCATGTTAATCTCTAAGAGTCTGAAGCACTATCCTCAAGTATCCCCTCTAACTCATTAATTACTTAAGGCCCTTGCCATGACCTGTTAAGCATGAATCTTCACACTCTCTTTACCGCCATTTAATCTATTAAGATTAAGATAATAGTAAGCACCAAAAACACAATAAACAATAATAAATACAGCAATAAAACACATCACATCATCACTTTCCAATTTTATTATAACAAGGATGAGGAACTCATTCCTCAAACTTCACAGACATCCAAAATAAATAGCTACTTAGGCTAGTCACAACAAAATGTTCATTCTTCAAAAGAAAACATTTCAAATCAATTGATCCACCGGCTCGACAAGAGTCCTTTTTGCCCTTAACAACATATTGAGGTGATCAGACTCAATAGATCATAGTTAGCAATAGGGATGCTTGATACAACAACCAACAAAGGAACATCTATATTACCTCAACACTTCCTTAAAATACACTAGATTACTGCACTTGTACATCACACTTAACATAAATAAACACTAACACCTAGTAGACACATAACTCACTGGTTGAATGAATCACCCAGAATTCAACACAATGCAAAACCAAACAAACAATTTATCGTCATCTTTCAAATCAGTCCAACCATGCTAACAAACGCAATGCAAAACATGTTAGGCACATAACTCACAGCCAAATGAATCGACCGGCTCTGATACCACTAAATGTGACACCCTTCTACCCCGGATACTTAAACTAAAATAATCAAGTAAATAAAATAAAGACAGGGTAATAGTTAAAACCAAAAAGCACAATTCATATTAAGGATAAAAGGTTCACATGATAATTAAAAGGTAGGCACAAAGTTTCAAGGAAGTTTTAGATCTAAACATTATAATTGAGAAAACTAAAGTCATCATCATCTTTAAAATAAGTCATTCAAACATCAAGGCATAGAGCAACTATTCTAACTTCTAGAACCCCGATGTCACACTAATCAGAGCAAGACCCCGCATTTTCAAAATTTGGCACAAGGAGTGCCCCCAACATTACCTAAAAGAAAACAACAAGAGGAAGTACGGTGAGAAATCACATTCAATCATATATAAAGGCAGATAATGCCCCAAATCCCACTCATTACCATACTCAATTACTCACAATTAACAGATGCTCATATATCAATCACATTTCATTCATTCAAAATCAATCACAATTCATTCGTGTTTACAAAATGGACATGCTCGCACAATGCATATGTTCATCACTACACCTAAGAGTCTCGAGTCGGAACTCCACACCATGGGCAAACCTCCTTAATCCCCTTAGTTATCACTAATGATGGCCACACCGTTAAACATCCCGTACAGGCCGGTGTGTCGCACAGTTAAATACCACCTATGGCCCGTGCGAAGACATTTCACACAACCGTTAAATACCACCTATGGCCGGCGTGCAGCATGGTTAGACACCACCTGTGGCCCATGCATATGATTGTTCGCCATCATTAGTTCCCCCTGTTAAACACCACATATGGCCAGGGTATTATAGCCACGTCTGGCTTCTCATGCATCTCATGTCCATGCTCAATGCATTCTCATCCACACTCTTATTCTCACGATCTATACATCATTCGCACAATCCATAACCATACCCAGCCATATTAATTTAACCATCATCATTATAAATCATTTATGAAAAGCACAAAAACACACATAAAACACCATTGAATTTCACCCAATTTCATCATTTCACATAAGAGCCCAGATCATGAACAACCATAAACAACCACAAGAATCAAGTAATTAGGGCAATTAACCATACGATTTCCCAACAAAAATCACATTAGGACAACATTAATCAAACCACAGAACATATTGACAAATTGTTTTTTACCTATTAAAATATTTTTAGAACATAACAACCAAACAAAATTGAGAATTTAGATCCTAGAGGAACTTAGGGATTGACCTCACTACCCGTACACTCCCGCATTCATATAAGATCAAACCCATCTCTCCCGTACCTTAGATGCGAAGAATAGTGATGATCTGATGCGACTCTAGGACAGTTTGAACACCCTAGCTCCTCTTCCTTGCAAGTCGGCGTTCTCTCTCCTCTAGGTCTGGCTGTCTGATGCGCAAAACACCAATTAGGGTAAACTGATTACCCATGTCTAATATTCTAGTTGGGTCGGGTCAACCCCAACTCGCCCGTCAGCCTCCCCCGTTAATTCAATTAATTAAATTAATAAATGAAAATAATTTAGATAAAACCTCATCAGTTTAGAAAAGCATTAACTCCTCAATTAAAATAAAATTGATAATAATAATAATAATGTAATTAATTTCTAAAAATAATTAAATAAATTTTAGGATGTTACAACACTAATCAGAGCAAGATCCCGCCTTTTCAAAACTTGCCAGCATGAGTGCCCTCAACGTTACCTAAAAGAAAACAACAAGAGAAAGTACGGGGAGAAATCACATTCAATCATATATAAAGGCAGATAATGCCCCAAATCTCACCCATTACCGTATTTTCGATTACTAACAGTTAACAAATGCTCATATATCAATCACATTTCATTCATTCAAAATCAATCACAGTTCATTCATGTTTACAAAATGCACACGCCGCACAATGCATATGCTCATCACCACACCTAAGAGTCTCGAGTCGAACTCCACACCATGGGCGAACCTCCTCAATCCCCTTAGTTATCACTAATGATAGCCACACCGTTAAACACCCCCAGCATGGGCCGATGTGTCGCATGCTTAAACACCACCTATGGCCCATGAAGACATTCCACACAAACCGTTAAACACCACCTATGGTCGGCGTGCAACATGGTTAAACACCACTGTGGCCCATGCATATGATTGTCCCCATCATTAGTCCCCATTTGTTAAACACCACATATGGCGGGTATTATAACCACACGTCTGCTTCTCATGCATCTCATGCCTCTCATGTTCATGCTCAATGCATTCTCATCCACACTCTTATTCTCATGATTTATTTATACATTATTCACATTATCCACAATCATACCCAACCATATTAATTTAACCATCATTATTATAAATCATTCACCAAAAAGCACAGAAACGCACATAAAACACCATTGAATTTCACCCAGTTTCATCATTGCACACAAGAGAACAACCATAAACAACCCAAGAATCAAGTAATTAGGGCAATTAATCATACAGTTTCCCAACAAAAAATCACATTAGGACAAGACGTTAATCAGACCACAGAGCATATTGACAAATCTTTTCTACCAATTAAATGTTTTTAAAACATAATAATCAAACGAAATTGAGAATTTAGATCCTAGAGGGACTTAGGGATTGCCCTCACTACCCGTACACTCCTGCATTCATATATGATCAAACCCATCTCCCCCGTACCTTAGATGCGAAGAATAGTGATGATCTGACGCGGCTCTAGGACTGTCCCCGAACACCCTAGCTCCTCTTCCTTGCAGGTCGGCATTCTCTCTCCTCTAGTTCTGGCCGGCCCGATGTGTAAAACACCACCAGGGTAAACTTATTACCCCCCGCCTAATATTCTAGGGCTGGCCTGGTCAACCCCGACCCGCCTGTCAGCCTCCCCTGTTAATTCAATTAATTAAATTAATAAATAAAAATAATTTAGATAAAGCCTCATTCATTAACCCCTCTATTAAAATAAAATTGATAATAATAATAATAATGTAATTAATTTCTAAAAATAATTAAATAAATTTTAGGATGTTACAACACTAACCAGAGCAACACCCCGCCTTTTCAAAACTTGGCAGCATGAGTGCCCTCAACGTTACCTGAAAGAAAACAACAAGAGAAAGTACGGTGAGAAATCACATTCAATCGTATATAAAGGCAGATAATGTCCCAAATCCCACCCATTACCGTATTCAATTAATAACAGTTAACAGATGCTCATATATCAATCACATTTCATTCATTCAAAATCAATCACAGTTCATTCATGTTTACAAAATGCACACGCTCGCACAATGCATATGCTCATCACCACACCTAAGAGTCTCGAGTCAAAACTCCACACCATGGGCGAACCTCCTCAATCCTCTTAGTTATCACTAATGATGGTCACACCATTAAACACCCCGTATGGGCCGGTGTGTCGCACAGTTAAACACCACCTATGGTCCGTGCGAAGACATTCCACACAACCGTTAAACACCACCTATGGCCGGGGTGCAACAAGGTTAAACACCACTTGTGGCCCATGCATATGATTGTCCCCCATCATTAGTCCCCACTGTTAAACACCACATATGGTCAGGGTATTATAACCACGTCTGGCTTCTCATGCATCTCATGCCTCTCATGTCCATGCTAAATGCATTCTCATCCACACTCTTATTCTCATGATTTATTTATACATTATTCGCTCAGTCCACAATCATACCAAACCATATTAATTTAACCATCATTATTATAAATCATTCACCAAAAAGCACAGAAACGCACATAAAACACCATTGAATTTCACCCAGTTTCATCATTGCACACAAGAGCCTCAAATCATGAACAACCATAAACAACACAAGAATCAAGTAATTAGGGCAATTAATCATACAGTTTCCCAACAAAAAATCACATTAGGACAAGACGTTAATCAGACCACAGAGCATATTGACAAATCTTTTCTACCAATTAAATGTTTTTAAAACATAATAATCAAACGAAATTGAGAATTTAGATCCTAGAGGGACTTAGGGATTGCCCTCACTACCCGCATACACTCTCAAGCATTCATATATGATCAAACCCATCTCCCCTGCACCTTAGATGCGAAGAATAGTGATGATCCGATGTGGCTCTAGGATCGGCCCGAACACCCTAGCTCCTCTTCCTTGCAGTGCCGGCATTCTCTCCTCTAGTTCTGGCTGTCTGATGTGTAAAACACCAATTAGGTAAACTTATTACCCCCGCCTAATATTCTAGCTGGCTGGTCAACTCGACCCGCCTGTCAGCTCTCCCTGTTAATTCAATTAATTAAATTAATAAATAAAAATAATTTAGATAAAGCCTCATTCATTAACCCTCTATTAAAATAAAATTGATAATAATAATAATAATGTAATTAATTTCTAAAAATAATTAAATAAATTTTAGGATGTTACAACACTAATCGAGCAAGACCCCGCCTTTTTCAAAACTTGGCAAAGACGAAAGTTCCCAACGTTACCTGAAAAGAAAACAACAAGAGAAAGTACGGTGAGAAATCACATTCAATCGTATATAAAGGCGATAATGTCCCAAATCCCACCCATTACCATACTCAATTAATAACAAGTTAACGATGCTCATATATCAATCACATTTCATTCATTCAAAATCAATCACAGCTTCATTCATGTTTACAAATGCACATGCTCGCACAATGCATATGCTCATCACCACACCTAAGAGTCTCGAGTCAAAACTCCACACCATGGGCGAACCTCCTCAATCCTCTTAGTTATCACTAATGATGGTCACACCATTAAACACCCCGTATGGGCCAGTTTACGCTTAAACACCACCTATGGTCCGTTCAAAGACATTCCACACAACCGTTAAACACCACCTATGGCCGGGGTGCAACAAGGTTAAACACCACTTGTAGCCCATGCATATGATTGTCCCCCATCATTAGTCCCCACTGTTAAACACCACATATGGTCAGGGTATTATAACCACGTCTGGCTTCTCATGCATCTCATGCCTCTCATGTCCATGCTCAATGCATTCTCATCCACACTCTTATTCTCATGATTTATTTATACATTATTCGCTCAGTCCACAATCATACCAAACCATATTAATTTAACCATCATTATTATAAATCATTCACCAAAAAGCATAGAAACGCACATAAAACACCATTGAATTTCACCCAGTTTCATCATTGCACACAAGAGCCTCAAATCATGAACAACCATAAACAACACAAGAATCAAGTAATTAGGGCAATTAATCATACAGTTTCCCAACAAAAAATCACATTAGGACAAGACGTTAATCAGACCACAGAGCATATTGACAAATCTTTTCTACCAATTAATGTTTTTAAAACATAATAATCAAACGAAATTGAGAATTTAGATCCTAGAGGGACTTAGGGATTGCCCTCACTACCCGTACACTCCTGCATTTATATATGATCAAACCCATCTCCCCCGTACCTTAGATGCGAAGAATAGTGATGATCTAATGCGGCTCTAGGACGGTCTGAACACCCTAGCTCCTCTTCCTTGCAGGTCGGCATTCTCTCTCCTCTAGTTCTGGCTGTCCGATGTGTAAAACACCACCAGGGTAAACTTATTACCCCTGCCTAATATTCTAGCTGGTCAATAAACCCCGACCCACCTGTCACCTCCCCTGTTAATTCAATTAATTAAATTAATAAATAAAAATAATTTAGATAAAGCCTCATTCATTAACCCCTCTATTAAAATAAAATTGTTAATAATAATAATAATGTAATTAATTTCTAAAAATAATTAAATAAATTTTAGGATGTTACACCTTTTATAGGCTTCGGGACTGGCCTAATGCCACTCCTCCATATCCCTTGATTCTTGGCTATTGGAGTGCTTGTGGATGGGGATAGCTTTATCTGCAAGAATAATGGGAATCCCTTGATGTTTGGTTGTGGGAGTTTCGGGTTGGTTTGAGTGGATCTTGTCGAGGCTCGGTCTTGGCCTATTTTTTGGGGCGACTTAGTCTCAACCCATGGGAGTCTTGTGGGGACTCAACCCGGACAATTTTGGGGTGCTACAATTGCCCCCGTTTAATTTGTGTTCATCATGGGGGAGGCGGTAGTCTCTCTATGATGAGCATAAATAACGATTTTGAATTAAGTTGGTGAGTTGCATAGGATTGATAGTTCATTTGGACCATCCTAGTGTCCAGGGTTGATTAGATACTAGGCTTTCCACTAGATGCCATGGTTTGATAAAGCTATTGGACTGTCCTGGTTTGATTAGCTATTGGGCTTTCCACTAGGTGCCGAGGTTTGATAAAGCTATTGGACTGTCCTAGTTTGATTAGCTATTGGGCCTTCCACTAGGTGCCCAGGTTTGATAAAGCTATTGGACTGTCCTAGTTTGGTTAGCTATTGTGCTTTCAACTAGGTGCCTAGGTTTGATAAAGCTATTGGAATGTCTTGGTATGATTAGCTATTGGGCTTTCCACTAGGTGCCCAGGTTTGATAAAGCTATTAGACTGTCCGGGTTTGAATAGTTATTGGGCTTTCCATTAGGTGCCCAAGTTTGATAAAGCTATTGGACTGTCCTGGTTTGATTAGCTATTGGGCTTTCCACTAGGTTCCCAAGTTTGATAAAGCTATTGGACTGTCCTGGTTTGATTAGCTATTGGGCTTTCCACTAGGTGCCCAAGTTTGATAAAGCTATTGGACTGTCCTGGTTTGATTAGCTATTGGGCTTTCCACTAGGTTCCCAAGTTTGATAAAGCTATTGGACTGTCCTGGTTTGATTAGCTATTGGGCTTTCCACTAGGTGCCCAAGTTTGATAAAGCTATTGACTTTTCACTAGGTGCCCAAGTTTGAGAAAGCTATTGACTGTCCTAGTTTGATTAGCTATTGTGCTTTCCACCAGGCGCCAAGGTTTGATAAAGCTATTGGACTGTCCTAGTTTGATTAGCTATTGAGCTTTTCCACTAGGTGCCCAAGTTTGATAAAGCTATTGGACTTTCCTTGTTTGATTAGCTATTGGGCTTTCCACTAGGTGCCTAGGTTTGATAAAGCTATTGGACTATCCCGGTGTCCAGGTTTGGCTAATACTTGATTGATTGTCCACTAGTATCCGGGTTTGATTGGAAGATACTTGGGCTGCCCATTTGGGCCTAGGTTTGCTTGATACTAGACTGTCCATCATCGTCCAGGTTTGATTGGAAGATATTGGGTTGTCCATTGGGGCCCAAGTTTGCTTGATATTGACTGTCCATTGGTGTCCAAGATTGATTGGAAGATGTTGGGCTATCCATCAGCCTGGTTTGTTTGATACTAGACTGTCCATTGGTGTCCGGTTTGATTGGAAGATATTGGGCTATCCATTGGGGCCTAAGTTTACTTGATACTGGATTGTCCATTGGTGTCCAGGTTTGATTGAAGATACTTGGGCTGTCCATTGGTGTCCAGGTTTGCTTGATACTAAACTATCCATTGGTGTCCGTGTTTGATTGGAAGATACTAGGGGTTCCACTAGGGGCCCGTGTCCGCTTGATACTAGATTGTTCGTTGGTGTCCAAGTTTGGTTGGAAGATACTTTGCTATCCACTGGGGCCTAGGATTGATTAGGTACTAGGCTTTCCACTAGGTGCCCAAGGTTGATTGGTTTATGGGATTTTCATTAGGGGCCCAAAGTTGAGAAGATCGTTGGACTATCCGTTGGGGGTCCAGGTTTGATAGATATTGGACTGTCCATTGGTGTCCAACTTTGATTGGAAGATACTAGCTGTCCATTAGGGCCCAAGTTTGCATGATATTGACTGTCCATTGGTGTCCAGGTTTGATTGGACGATACTAGGCTGTCCATTGGGGCTTGGGATTGATTAGCTAGTAGGCTTTCCACTAGGTGCCCAAGGTTGATTGGTTTATGGGCTTTCCATTCAGGGACCCAAAGTTAAGAAGATCGTTGGACTATCCGCTTTGGGGGTCCAGGTTTGATTGGTTGAGAAGTTCAGTGGACTTTCTGTTAGGGGTCCAGGTTTGATTGGTCTATGGGCTTTCCATTGGGGGCCCAAAGTTTGAGAAGATCATTGGACTTTCCATTATAGGTCCAGGTTTGATTGGATTTACGCTGGGTTGTTTTTCAAATTGGTATCGATACTTTCTTGTAGAAAAGCGATGGTTTCAGCGTGTTTGGGCAAGTGTTGAGATCATGTCTGACTGAAAAGTGGCTTTGATGTTAGCCGAGACGGCTTGGTGCTGCCCAAACGACTTGGGGTTGATTGAGATGACTTGTTTTTGTGCTACGTGGAGGAATTTGAATTTCAATTTTGGATATTAGGGTAGTCAAGGGTCGCGTGCTTTATCTCTTTGGACATGCCCCCTTGTTTTGAATGCGTTTAGACATGCCTTTTGTTTTCATTTTGAGCTGAGCCATTAGAGGCCCGAATTTGGGTTAATGAGTTGGTTGATTGTTGGACTATCCAATCGGTGTCCAAGGTTGAGTGGTTACCTTTGGGATGGAATCGGATAGTGATACCAAAGATAGAGTCAATGTGGAGAATCGAAACAGAGTCTGTTAGGGAGAATCAAAACAGAGTCGGCCCGAGGTGGTTCGACATAGAGTCGGATAGACATCTCATAGAGCCAGATCTGAATTGAGAATAATAATTGACTTGATAGAGTGTGCCTCATATGCCTACCTACTTCGGCTTTTAGAGGAATCAAAGTCAACGAGTTCGCTAGGGCTTGGGAGTGTATGAGTTTTAGCTTTTGATGGTTAACTTGACAAAAGTGTGCCTCTTGTTCCTACGTATCTCCTTTTAATCGGAGAAATCAAAGTTTACGTAGTTTTGGCTGGTAAGGGTTCTGGAAAAAGCAAAGTCGACTGCACTAGCTTAGCCTTATTGAGACCGAGATGGACTCGCACTGGGAGGGGTAGGTTTGAGACGGTGTGTCACCACACGACGTCGATATAGACTCAACCTTTGCGTGGAAGGTTTCGGTGGGACAAGAAGTAGCTAGAGATATGATTCTCAAATAATAGGACAAATGTAATATGTGTTTATGTAGTTATTGGTAAAAAATCACCTTCTCTGTCTCAAGTAGTAACTACCTTATAAGAAAAAGGAGCAATGGAATACACTATTGTAGTAGCCAAAACAAGGGATTCTCCAGGGGATTTCCTCACCCCTGCAAGCAATGCCGATATGTACCTGGCTTGGCAAAAGCAGTATGAGGAGGAGGTACATTGGACTGGTTTCCGCTTAGAAGTAGGATCGTTTTGCTCTCAAAGCCAGGACCGAGAGGATTCGCTCTAGCACGAAGAAGGGCAAATTAGCTGGCGATTTGATTTTGGATTTATTTAAGGAGAAGGAAGGGTTTCCTAAGGCTTCAACGTGAGGGAATGTTCATGCTGTAATTTACTAACCTAATATAAGAGGAGTCCGTTGTTTTCTAGCTTCACCCAAGCATTTCCTTCCTTTCCTTTGTCTCGACCTAGTACCTTAGCAGCTTCCTTCGACTGTCGTTAGCTTCCACTTCTCATTCCTTTCTCAAAGCTTTTGTCTTTCCTTCAATTCTCCTTAGATCTTTTGTGCTTTTTTTTCTCGAGTCTCCACTTAAAAATTCCCCTTTTTGCTTCTCTCAATTTTTGCTTCCCAAAATTTTCTCCCTCTTCTCTTCGTTTTGAGGCCTTTTATAGGTTTCCAGGACTGCCTAATGCCACCCCTTCATATCCCTTGATTCTCGGCCATCGAGTGCTTGTGGTTGGGGATAGCTTTATCTGACGAATCATGGGAATCCCTTTGATTTTGGTTGTGGGAGTTTTGGGTTGTTGAATGGATCTTGTGGAGGCTCTGGTCTTGGCCTTGTAAAGACTAATAGTTTAATTGGGTAAACTTCTTCATAAACACATAAAAAAGCTTATGCATAAATTAATTTATAAAAATTTTCTCATATTAACTTATTTAAAAAATCTGATTTTTAACTTATGCATAAGTTAATTTTAGCTTATGGAGAAGTTTATTTCATTTTTCCTTCCTATTTTCTCTTCCTATTAGTGTTTATAGAGAAGTTTACCCAGTCAGGCCCTAAGTTAATGTTATCCTTCTCCAACTTTTGATATTTATAATAGCTCAAATAAAATAAATAAATAAAATTATTAAAATAAACTATTAAAAATATTGATGAGACTTAATATAATTATAAGTGGGTAACATCTAAAGAATTGGATTGAACGCTAGAATAATAGGCAACTAAAGCCCAATATAAAATAAAATGGGTAAATTGTTAGTCACTCTCACACACATTGGCTTCTAACCTACAAGGAAAGAAAGGGAAAAGAAAGTGAGAAGAGGTAGAAGAGAAATGAAGAAGATACTGAGTAGAAGTAAAAACAAAGAGGCAAGAATTCTGAAACTCACTATTGATAGGTTTCTAAGTAAAGTCAAGTAGGTGTAACCCCTTTCATGTGCCATTTCCCTTCATATTTACGATATGTAGTTGGTTTATATGTTATGTGAAGGTTCAAACAAGTTTAATTTCTTATATGCTATTATAAAGGTCTAAGAAAAGAATTTTTAATTATGGATTTAAGTGCATTAGGTAATTGAACTCTTATAGTGAAGTTTAACATTAATTGGTGAATATTCATGTCCTTATGAGTATTGATGAGTGAGACCACGAAAGGCCTTGTACTACGAAAAGAACTCAAACTGTAATATGTAGTCTCTTGAGCATAAGCATATTGAGATGAGAACGAATGTGCTAAGGTCTTTTTGTCCATATAATGTACCTTGTGGTGGTGCGGTATATTCTAGAAATTAAGCACACGCCTATGCTAAACTAAGCACACCCATGCTTACTTTCGAGTTAAGGCCTCATATTTGTTCATAATTTTGAGCATGTCCATGCTTAATTGTACAACAAGCTAAAATATGCATACTTATGTACTAAACTATTATGTATGCTTCATATATGCTTAATTTCATAACAATTAATGTAAGGCAATGCATATATGACTATGAAAAGTGCTAAATGAGGTCTATTTGGAAAGGGAAGGGTGAAAAGTCCTTAATCCTGAAAGTATGGCCAAAAGTTATAAGTATAGTAAAACATCCTTTAGACTAGTGGACCCTCTTTAGAAAGGAAAGAATCTATCCTTTTGGTCTCCAAGAGGAGTTAACACTTTTTAACTTCAGGAGTATAAATATAAAAGTGATGGAAAAAGTAAGGGGAATGCTCCTTAAGATTATGAACATACAATTAGCCAATAGGATAGAAAAATTGTTAAGATGTAAAGAATGTTAAGGATAAAAAGGAAAAGACTTATGGTATGTATGTTTATATATATATATATATATATATATATATATATATCATGTTATGTTAATGTGTGTCCTTAGGAAATTTATTGAGACAATTATCTCGATAGTTTATTTTAATGTTTCAAATTAAGTAGAAAAGGCAATAGAAGACATGTTTATGTACAATGTTTACTTTTTTTTTTAATAATATGAGATTTTGGTATAGTTTAATGTTTAACCTTTTGTGTGAGGATTTTTTCTTATGTTTAATTATTTTCTTTAAAAGGTTGTCAGGTACTTCAATGCCTTCTATTTTGAGCAATTGTATTCACTTTAAAAAGAACTTAAAGTTTTATTTACCTCGATACCTTAATACTTTTATGATGCTAATAGATTAATATAATGAATTATAAGATTTTTTTAAAAAAATATTTATAATAAGGATTTTATAATTTTTATTTTAATATATTTATATTATAAGAATCTATAAAATTTAAAAGGACTTTATAAATTTACAAAATTTAAAAGAATTTCATAAAATTTAACAAGCCCTAAAAGTTGTACTTTTTCTTTTTTCATTTTTATCGTGAATTTTTATTTCAATTACTAATATAATATAATATAATTATTATTAATCAAGAAAATTAATTTTATAACAATAATTATCATACTAATCAAGTAATATATTTGTAAATAACATAATTTTTTAAATAAATGTTGATATTTAATTTTTAATTTCATTGTAACAATAACTTAGAAAGATAAGTAAAACATATATAAAAAAAAATACGAAAAAGATAAAAATAAACATGAAAAATAGTTATTCACGTTAATGTAAAACTAAATTATAACTTTATCTTTTAAATAAAATATGTTTTAATATTTTAATTTTAAATAATTTATTTTGAGAAAAGTATTAATGGGATGTATCTAATCCATCCATTTTATTTTTGGATAGTTAGTGATCCAGTTTTCTTTCAAAAATTCATTGAATTACATTAAATAAAAAAATTCATTGGATAAAAAAAAAATTATACAAGGATGAACCAAAGATTATTTTTGGCCGAGTTCCAATCAAATATTTTTCAGCCAAAGTCTAGTAATAGATTTTTCATTCGAATCCCAATTGAGCCGAAGATGCTCGATCGATGACAAGTTTGTTCTCACTGAAAAGAGATAATGTATAATGCATGTTTATAATGTAGGAATAATGAGATTTAAGATGAAAGTCTTGTAAAACAACCATTTATTCCATTTCTTTTTAATTTTGTTGTATATCTCCCATGCAAGTAAGCATATCTTCCATATTATACAAAAAACTTACAAATTGTAATTATGCGATAAAGAATAATAGATTGTCTATTGTGAAATTCGAGATCCTTGTTCTAGAAACTTTTTTGTTTGTTTCATCCATGGTCACAAAAAAACATTTTTTTTGTTCTTTCATTGGTTTGATGTCATGTTAGAAAACTTATATACAATATATTGACTAAACCTATTCTTATTTATTTTCCTTGGTGCTTGCTCTAATTCTAAGCTATCTTGAAAGAGGGATTTTAGGGGAAGGATGAGCAAAAGGACCTCAACTAGTCCCTTTGCTATTAACCTATATGCTGCTTCAGTAAAATGGGGTCCATCCCAATTTATATGTTTTGAAGGATTTGAGCATACGGTTGAGGCAGACTTCCACAACATATTTGTCCACTAAGATTGTAAGATTCACCTTTTCCACAACATGCTCTAAAAGTCTCAGTCTTACCGGAAGAAAAGCCTGCATTACATAAATTAATGAATAATCATAGCAAAATTGGCAAATCACTTGTAAATATATGTATTTCATCTAATAAAAAAGAAAATAAAAATACAACCCACCATATTGTTGTGGTGCTTGAAATAAACGTTTGCAGCACCATAGTAATCAAAATATGTTATCTTAACATGTAGGTTATTTTGTCTTAATGTCCTTATAGCCTTTTGAGTTGCTTATTATAGTATTTGATAAAAGCATTGTAAGCTTTCAAAACACCCAAATTGATCATAGTCATCTATCTTATCACTATTCACTGTTGCCAAACTGCAGAATTGCACCCAATTGGGAAGTTCCCTGGTACCACTAGTTTCACTGCACCTTCTTCTATTAATTTCTAACAAATAGAAACAAACTAAAATTCAATTTCTAATCAATCATATTTCAAATCTAAGCTTAGTTAACATATTAAAATTAAAGTTGACATAATTTGATATAACATACGGTGGTGATATTAATGATTGCTTCAACAATTAATGGAACCATTTCTCGAAGTTCTGTAATATTTTTATGGGATAATCGTGTTAATGTCATTCCCACCAATCTCTCCTACTAGAAACAATGAGCTTCCAAAGTAACTATCACACTCTGCCAAAAAGAGGAATAGATGTTATTAATCATATTAGGGAAATGTCTAAATATTTGATATAAAACATTATTGTAGGAGTTTTGGTAAAACCTTCTTTGTTTTTTGATAGGAATGGTTTAAGCTTCTTAAACCAATCAAGTTGAGTACTCAAATGAATAAGCAGCAGCCTCTACATTATTCATTCCTTTTGTATAAAAAAATTCTTATCAAGTGCAGTTGAACCAGTATATGCAAAATTTATTCCTTTTTAATGTCTTGTCCTTTAATGAGATTCAAATAGGCTGGTAACATTGGCAACCCATATGCCTCAGCTAAATTAAATTGATCAAAAGTTATGTAATCAACCATGTGATAGTTAAGATATATTGTTTTGTATAACCCTTTCACGCAAGGAAAAATATTTAAGTTGTTTGAAAACAAAACCATGAGTAAAAAAAAATACCTATGAAATCTATGATTAGTCAGTCCGTTTGACATGCGTCCAGATGCATGTTTTAAAGTATGTTGAGCCATAAGGACTGTTGCTAGGCAAAGCATGGTGGTAAGTAGCTGCATTTCCAGTGTCACTTATAGAGTCACCAAAGTTGAAAATGGCTTCATATGAGAGGATTGACATTTGAAACAACATTTTCAATGAAACCACAAGCAAAAAGTTATGCTAAAGAGAATGAACATCTTCATCATGTTTCTTTTTAGCTAGCATAAGCCAATTAAAGTGTGATGATGAGTGCTTAGAAATTACAATTGAATGCTTTATATATTGATATACCAACCACCTATTTTTTATCATATATACATGACTGTATTTTAATTTTGACATGATTATAGCTATTATGATTCTCAAACAGTGAATCATGAGTTGTAATTTAAAAAATATTTATTTAACCAAAACATGTTTTTTTTCATGAATTTGTTATTCTTGTGTTAATTTATGTTATTATTTTGACTTTTTTTTACTTGATCATACATACAATATAACTCTATAATTAGATCTATACAACTAAAAATTTATATACATGCATGAATAGATTTTTGTCTTCATGCCTCAAAAATTATTTGCATGATCAATTGATTTTGATATCCTTTTTATGAAAAGGTAGATTTTAGTGCATATGAAATTACGGTCAAACAAGTTTAATTAAATGAAGGAATTGCAGTTTAACGCTAGTAAAATATTTTCTACACATTATCAATATATATATATATATATTGGTCACCACACGATATAGACTCGAATCTTCCGTGGAAGGTTTTGGTGGGACAGTAGTAGCTACAGATATGATTCTGAATTAATAAGGCCGTTTTCGCTTCTAAAGCAGTGTCATTTCGCCTATGGAAAAGAGGGATTCGATCCAACACGGGGAGAAGGGGCTTACCAGGCATTGGCGATATGATTTTGGATTTATTTAAGGAGCAGGGAAGGGTTTCCAAGGCTTCAACCTGAGGGAATGTTCGTGGAGTAATTTACTAACGTGATATCAGAGAGTCCGTTGTTTTCTAGCTTTGACTCACAAGATTTCCTTCCTTTCCCCTGTCTCGACTGGTACCTTGGCGCAACTTCCTCCATACTGTCGTTAGCTTCTACTTCATTCCTTTTCAAAGCTTTCAGTCTTTTCCTTCAGCTCTCCTAGGGATCTCCAAGGCTTTTTTCTCAAAGTCTCCTGTAAAAAATTCCCTATTTTCCTCCTCTCAATTTTTGCTCCCCAAAATTTTCTCCTTCTTCTCTTTGTTTTGAGGCCT